>CAWUFW010013933.1:440000-443252 GCA_963921515.1 Calotriton arnoldi
CGGTGAGCAGTAGCTTTACTCCAGTGATCTAATGAGCAACTAGAGTGCTAACATTCTGAATTTATGGCAGATGTGAGACACATCTGAATGCCTTCTTGATGGAATCAAAGTAAAAAACTGAAAGCATTTCCTACTGAGGAGACTGCAGTAAATGAAGAAATTAGGAAACTTCATAACAAAGAAGTCTTCCAAGATGGCCACCAGTGAAAAAAGAGCCCAAATCTAGCACAAATATTACCCAGATGTAGCCCACATATAGCCCAATGACAAAAGTGTGCAAAAGACTTTTTATTTTTAGTTTTTTTGCAGTTTTATGTAGTGCAGACTGGTCAGGTATTGGAGCGTTGCATCTTAAAACATGACCCCCTACACTGCCGGAACACCACTGCACTGCCCTAAACCCTGAAACACCAGCCCCTGCATGACCCCCTACACTGCCCGAACACCACTGCACTGCCCTAAACCCTAAAACACTACCCCTAGCACGACCCCCTACACTGCCACTGCACTGCACTGCCCTAAACCCTGAAACACCACCCCCTTCACGACCCCCTACACTGCCCGAACACCACTGCACTGCCCTAAACCCTGAAACACCACCCCCAGCATGACCCCCTACACTGCCCGAACACCACTGCACTGCCCTAAACCCTGAAACACTACCCCCAGCAAGACCCCCTACACTGCCCGAACACCACTGCACTGCCCTAAACCCTGAAACATCACCCCCAGCAAGACCCCCTACACTGCCCGAACACCACTGACCTAAACCCTGAAACACCACCCCCAGCACGACCCCCTACACTGCCCGAACACCACTGCACTGCCCTAAACCCTGAAACACTACCCCCAGCATGACCCCCTACACTCCCTGAACACCACTGCTCTGCCCAAAACCCTGAAACACCAGCCCCAGCACGACCCCCTACACTGCCCGAACACCACTGCACTGCCTAAACCCTGAAACACCAGCCCCAGCACAACCCCCTACACTGCACGAACACCACTGCACCGCCCTAAACCCTGAAACACTACCCCCAGCAAGACCCCCTACACTGCCCGAACACCACTGCACTGCCCTAAACCCTGAAACATCACCCCCAGCAAGACCCCCTACACTGCCCGAACACCACTGCACTGCCCTAAACCCTGAAACACCACCCCCAGCAAGACCCCCTACACTGCCCGAACACCACTGCACTGCCCTAAACCCTGAAACACCACCCCCAGCAAGACCCCCTACACTGCCCAAACACCACTGGACTGCCCTAAACCCTGAAACACCAGCCCCAGAAGGACCCCTACACTGCCCGAACACCACTGCACTGCCCTAAACCCTGAAACACCAGCCCCAGCACGACCCCCTACACTGCCCGAACACCACTGCACTGCCCTAAACCCTGAAACCCTACCCCCAGCACGACCCCCTACACTGCCTGAACACCACTGCACTAAACCCTGAAACACCAGCCCCAGCACAACCCCGTACACTGCCCGCACACCACTACACTGCCCTAAACCCTGAAACACCAGCCCAAGCACAACCCGTAAACTGCCCGAACACCACTGCACTGCCCTAAACCCTGAAACATCACCCCCAGCAAGACCCCTACACTGCCCAAACACCACGGACCTAAACCCTGAAACACCAGCCCCAGCACAACCCCGTACACTGCCCGAACACCACTGCACTGCCCTAAACCCTGAAACACTACCCCCAGCATGACCCCCTACACTGCCCGAACACCACTGCACTGCCCTAATCCTTGAAACACCAGCCCCTGCACGACCCCCTACACTGCCCGAGCACCACTGCACTGCCCTAAACCCTGAAACATCAGCCCCAGCACGACCCCCTACACTGCCCGAACACCACTGACCTGCCCTGAACCCTGAAACACCAGCCCCAGCACAAGACCCTACACTGCCCGAACACCACTGCACTGCCCTAAACCCTGAAACAACACCCGTGCATGACCCCCTACACTGCCCGAACACCACTGCACTGCCCTAAACCCTGAAACACCACCCACAGCGCGACCCCCTACACTGCCCGAACACCACTGCACTGCCCTAAACCCTGAAACACCACCCCTGCACAGCCCCTACACTGCTCGAACACTACTGCACTGCCGTAAACCCAGAAACACCATCCCCAGCACGACCACCTACACTGCCCGAACACCACTGCACTGCCCTAAACCCTGAAACACTACCCCCAGCAAGACCCCCTACACTGCCCGAACACCACTGCACTGCCCTAAACCCTGAAACATCACCCCCAGCAAGACCCCCTACACTGCCCGAACACCACTGCCCTAAACCCTGAAACACCACCCCCAGCAAGACCCCTACACTGCCCGAACACCACTGCACTGCCCTAAACCCTGAAACACCAGCCCCAGCACGACCCCCTACACTGCCCGAACACCACTGCACTGCCCTAAACCCTGAAACACCACCCCTGCACGACCCCCTACACTGCCCGAACACCACTGTACTGCCCTAAACCCTGAAACCCCACCCCCAGCATAACCCCTACACTGCCAGAACACCACTCCACTGCCCTAAACCCTGAAACACCACCCCTGCACGACCCCCTACACTGCCTGAACACTACTGCACTGCCCTAAACCCTGAAACATCACCCCCAGCACAACCCCCTACACTGCCTGAGCACCATTGCTCTGCCCTAAACCCTGAAACACTAGCCCCAGCACGACCCCTACACTGCCCGAACACCACTGCACTGCCCTAAACCCTGAAACACCACCCCCAGCACGACCCCCTACACTGCCCGAACACCACTGCACTGCCCTAAACCCTGAAACACCAGCCCCAGCAAGAACCCGTACACTGCCCGAACACCACTGCACTGCCCTAAACCCTGAAACACCAGCCCCAGCACCACCCCCTACAATGCCCGAACACCACTGTACTGCCCTAAACCCTGAAACACCACCCCCTGCACCGCCCCTACACTGCCTGAACACCACTGCACTGCCCTAAACCCTGAAACACCACCCCTGCACGACCCCCTACACTGCCCGAACACCACTGCACTGCCCTAAACCCTGAAACACCACCCCCTGCACCACCCCTACACTGCCCAAACACCACTGCACTGCCCTAAACCCTGAAACACCACCCCCTGCACCGCCCCTACACTGCCCGAACACCACTGCACTGCCCTAAACCCTGAAACACCACCCCAGCATGACCCCTTTACTGCTCGAACACCACTGCACTGCC